>OX401408.1:30013250-30058250 GCA_947846245.1 Cerastoderma edule | reverse complement strand
TAAATATGATAGCTAAGTTACCACATAGCTATGAGATGATGTAGTATGATGTAGTATTGGTTGCAGATTTTATGATATAATGTATTATAAGAATGTTCAACGCTCTCTTTGTAATTTTCAGGGCAACTCTAGGATTCAAACACTTGACCTCACTGACAACGACATGGGTGCTAAAGGGGCAGAGTACATAGCGGATGCTCTGAAGGAAAATACTTTCATTTTGAACTTGGTAAGGAAAACACCATCAGATCCCAATAGAAAAGCTGTTTTCGTTTAACCACCTGTTTCCATAACATTTCATTTTGATGTATCAGCTACAGAAGTATTTTGATGTTTCAGCTACAGAAGTCTTTAGAAACCGTAGTGGCAAAAGTAAAAACAGTTCCTCTTTTATTACAATAATTAATTTCTACAAACATAACAAAAGCTGGTTGTTTTTGCTAGTATTGCAAAGCAGTTATCGTTTTCTTATGATTCTGCGCATTAACTATATCACTATAGATACTTTTTCACGTTTGAGAGAATGCGATCTGTGTTCTTGTATTCCAGACACCTAAGTACTAATCTTTGATGATTCTCGTACATGTGTTATTTCCACAGTACCTAGCCGATAACGATCTACGTGTACAGGGCGTACGATACATAGTGGGTATTATCAAACAACAGGACACCATCAATACTTTAGACATCTCAGGTAAGTTTCGGTTCTACTCATTTGTGCTTCGTCTCATTTCCACCATAACGGAAGTCATTGCATGTCCAAACTGAAAGCAACAGCAGACGACTTAACAAAAAAAGAAAAATGTTATTGGGAAGAAATCATTGCGGCAAAAGGATAATATAGTCTTTGTCGTAAAAACCATCCATTTGCCACAATGGTTGTAGTTGTACCTCAATTGATGCCATCTGCTGTAGAAGACATAAAGTAGGATCAAGTATAAAGGTGATTGATTATTTACAAATATATCATAGGTATATCAATTTTTTATCAGTACGTGTATGTCTGAAACATTCCTGTATATACAATTTTACAACTATACTTCTGTTATTAGGTAATGGAATACGAGAATGCGACGCAGCTGTCATTAGACCACTGATTGAGGTAAGAAATTACTGTGAATACGGTTTTAAGTTTTTAACCCATTCCATATTATAGGTTTATGTTAAATAAAATGCTGTGATCATAAAAGTGGGCAAAAAGCCATTGGAATCAAACGATCGTTTAATATGGATTTCAATAATATTTCTTGGCTCGGCTCATTATCAAAAGATGAAGATCACAAACTCTTCTTTGTCTAAAGGCTGGACTAAGCTATTTGGCAAGGTAACAGGAAGTCTACCTCACTAAAACATGCTAATTCTGCATTAAGCGATCGACATGGAATTATGGTGTAAACAAAGTATTTTGACAAAGACATGTACAATGCAAGTAGCCGTATTTTGTCAACCAGAATTTTCTAATACATTATGCGTTTTGAAATAGATGACACAAAGAATGTTTCATGTATAAATTTTGATCTTGAATAATGATTTTGATTTCGTGATGTTTTCGTAACGTATTTGTTGACTACCATGTTACTCGGGAATAAACATACACAATAGAAAGAGAGAATAGATGGTTGGTGTCGTGAATCGGAAATATTATCGGGCAAGGCTTGGGAATATTATCCGGTGAGCCGAAGGCGAAACGGATAATAATCCAAAGCCGAGCCCGATTTCTTTTCCCATTCAAAGACACCAACCATCTATCTTATTTATCCTGTTACCTTTATGTATTCTTTCAAACAAACAAGATGTTAATAAAACACGAGAAAAAAGGAAAAAATAAGTAGAGAATGATGCAAACATGATTTCATGTCGTTCTTAAGACGTCATGATTTGTCGCGTGGATGTGTTATATTGTTAGTGCCGGATATCACAAATGTTATACGGCACGTTGTTATCGGTCCCAAATGACACTAGTGACAGGATAAAAAAAACAAACGTCATTTTCAACACTTATAATCAAAGTCTGCAGCTATTGTCTATGAAACCAACTGCCGAATACTTAAATGTAGCTTGAGGAGCCTTATGCATATAAACCAAAGCTCGTCTTTATATTGCAAATGTAGTTGTTACATCGTTAACATGTTACATATTGTTAACTGCCGACTAAAGTATATATTGCAAAACTCGTCTTTATTGCAAGTCGCTACCAAAGTTACATGATGTGTACTGTCATATAATCTTATTGCAAAACTCGTCTTTATTGCAAGTCGCTACCAAAGTTACATGATGTGTACTGTCATATAATCTTATTGCAAAACTCGTCTTTATTGAAAATGCTGTCTTGAATAAACTGTATGTTCCCTATCGTATGTATTTTAGGATACGTTGAATGTGAAACACTTGAATCTGTCGCACAACCAGCTACGAGAGGCGGGTGGGGAGATTATCGGTGAAGCGTTAATATGGAACGATACGATGGAGTCGTTAGATCTGAGCTGGAACCATCTACGCAGGGATGGAGCGGTCTTCGTGGCCGAGGGGCTGTCGGTAAGTATTGCTGACACTCCTGAACGCATTATGATGGAGAAGGAGGAGGCGTAGGATGTTGATTTTGTTGTATTAATGTCTTATAATTGCGATCATAATAATGGTGTTTTCGAAAGGCAAATTAACGAATTTGATGACTTTAAAAGATAATGACCATAATGATAAAGTCGACATGTTTGTATCAAGGTAAACGAATATCGATATTTCTATATTACTCTTTTTCGGATTAGACCAACCTTGAAACGCAAACAGTTATAGTGATAGAATCAACTTCATGCTTATGCAAACAGGATAGATCCAGACCAGCCGCCAAGTAAAGTAGCGCTTGGCCTGTGATCTAACCAATTTGCTACTCTGAGTATCTTTCCTCATCAAAACTAAGCAGATATTTAAGGTTTTGGAAAGCAGACGACACAACAATCTATTTTCAGATAATTACCCAGCATTCTAAGGGTAAACGTACTCAAAGTACTTTGGTCCTTTATAGCTTTAGTATGTCATTCTGCAATAGAACAACTTAAACATTACTTACACGATCATGTAGTTCATAATTCCATTTTACATCCCTGAAACAAATAAACAACCGCGGCGGTTTACGACTTTATTCCAAAGGAAGATAATCGAGCTCTTTATAATCACTGATTCCACACGAAAGTAGTAACGATGATATAAATGACTTGATTACAGGAGAATACATGCCTCAAAAAGCTAAACCTTGCCTGGAACGGTTTTTATCTGGACGGATGTCGTGCCATAGCGAAAGCGTTAGAGGAGAACAAAACCCTGATCGAGTTAGATCTCACATGTAACAGAATCAGCAAAGAGTGCCTGGACAAACTCATGGGTGGACTGAAGAAAAATTCTACGTTAGAAATACTACGGGTAGGTGATACATCGTTTTATACATTGACGGTATGCATAAATCAACTAATTAGATATATACGTATATATTCTTAATTAAAGTCATATCCATATACATATACATTTCTATACATACTAAAAACATCAAAATGTATCCATATGGCCAATTTGAATTATAAGAGACATACGGGGAATATAAACATACACTACACATTAATAATAATTACCACGTAAAACCAAAATTGAGTTGCTAATTCTTTTTTAAAGGAAGGTTAAAAACAATTTATATGAAAAAGATGTAAGTAGTGCATATAAGCACTATGTCACATTACTAAAATATACATGTCTACTTTGGAAGAGTTACATGAATGTACGGCTTAAACAGCATGTCACCTACAAATCAAACGAAATTCATGAACATTTTCAAATTATCTCAGAAAGGATAGTGAATAACAATCCTCCTCATTTATTCATCATTTTCTATTACGTCGACTTATTCAAATGTTGTGCAATCATTTACACATTTGAAAAAAAAGGTTAAACTCTAAAGGCGAAAGTAAACAGGACGTGAAAATACCTCAGCAATCGTTCCCCGATAAAACTTAAACCATCTTTCTATCAATGACATGCTGACGATATATTAAGCTTCTACATCCTAGTGAGTTCGCTATTCAACGAATAGTCTGGTTCCCGTCGTGCGATTATAAATGAGTACGTCAGATATCCACCACAAATGGCGGGACCTACTGTTCACCAAAACAGAACTATACAATATAGCAAAAAGAGTGTAATTTTCCTAGTAAAAGACGCACACAATAGTGCGCTTCTAGTATAAATATAAGGTTCCAATTATTATCTTTATATGCTCGAAGATGTTCAAGATTAAGGGGATATAGAGAAACCCATTACATAGCCCAAACACAAACGGGTTTGGAAGATACCCTTGTTTTATTGGAATCTTATAAATGATAGTACTGAAACGAGCTTGCGGTGGGTAAATGTTTCCGAAGTGTTGACCCTTAGAAATCTATACGACTTTGAACGTATATAAATTGGTGGATTGGTTGTACAACAAATGAGCAAACAGGTACGCTTTATCATCAAGGTCGGTGTTTAACAATGAGTATACTCTATTTAGGAATATTAAACGCTATGCCAAATTCATGAGATGCCAGAAAACACGATTCGAATAATCATTACAAGCTTTGTTAAAGGGAATACTTTCATAATTTCTACGTACTACCTAAAGACACTTCTTCTCATGTATCGGCGCTTCAAAGAGATTAATGGATGGTTTACCCAAACAAATGTGTTTGTAATCAACCGTCTAGGGGTACTTCTTTGTTTGTATTTCTATCTATGTATCGGTGTGACTATCCACCCATCATGCTCGTGTGTTCGCCCGTACGTTTGTCTGCCCTTTCTGCTCATTGGTAGATCCGTAATTATGTCTGTTATTCAATTGGATCTAACTTGTTTGCAACTCTGCGTATATTTTCTCAGCACAATTAAGCAAATATTAAAGGTTTTGGAAAGAAAACGACATCAAAAGCTGTTTTTAGAAAATTACTTAGCATTCTATGGGTTATATACTGAACGTCTTCCGAACATTCTGACATGCATCGTTTTACCAAAATAAGCTCATTTAAGCGCTTGTAACTGTTTCCCATGGTGTTTAATGAGATTAGTTGTCCGATATACTTACAACACTTATTGTTTAAAGTGGAGTTCGATTGAACCATCAAGCAAATAAAAAGGAAACTGCACATTTCGACATTTGTTGAAAATGCGACACCGTGTGACAGACAACAATACAAAAACTGTTTGGTTTCAATGACATTTTATCTTTCAAATTTTCTCTTCTGTGAACAAGATTTTTCAAAGTACTGCAATCTGCGAAGGCCTTTAGATGTATTCACACTAAGACACTGACTGAAGAATCAAGCAGTATTTTATACAGCTGCTTTTCCGACTTATCTCTTGATAGGTAATATAGGAGACAATACATGTGTATGTAAATTGGAACGTTTATCTTAACCCTTATAGAACTGGAACCGACTGCATGCTTATGCAAACAGGTTAGATCCAGGCCAGCCGCCAAGTAAATTGGCAGTTGGCCTGTGATCTAACATGTTTGCTACTCAGAGTATCTTTCCTCATTAGAAATAAGCAGATATCTAAGGTTTTGGAAGATTTTTAGAAAATTACCCAACATTATAAGGATTAAGTTTAGATAACACTGACATAACCCCGGAAGCATGGTATAGATAGGCCTACACAGTTCACATGTATGTTAAATAGGTGGGTGGGGGAACTGGTAGCTCGTATAGTTTCCGTTATATTAAGGATACGTGACCTACACTCATCATAGTGATAGTTCTTTCGTTTGGAGAAAAGGGGCTCTCACCCTTTATTGTATTGTTCCCCGCTTTAAAGTAGAATGCCTGTAATCTGCCATTTTGAAGTTAATTCCTCCGTCGAATTAATCCGGTCAATCTCGGTATACAATGGTCGGGCCGAATTTACGCGAATGGTTCCGGCCCCGACCGATGTATATCGAGAATGAATGAAGTAGTCCAACGACATAATCAGTTTCAAAATCATTATTATGGGTATTCTGCCTTAAAGCATTTGATTCAGAAGCTTTTCGTGTAATTTTTACAAAAGACGAGACTTCTCAAGATTGGTAATTAAGCATTTTGTCACGATGTAGTATATCCACCATCAAACATGAAATATATTTTTTAATAGTTTATAATTGATATCTGCTCTTGTTTACGTTTATGTATTTTCAGTTTTAAAATTTCGTAACTCGAACAATCTTTATTTATCCCCAATAGGAAAGGAATAGCTTAATACCAACCTTGCAAGTTCGACTTTACGAAGCTAAATCTTTTGCATCTACTTGGAAGTGGATAAAAGACAAGACATAGTATAAGAAGAAGTCAGGCTATTTACCATTTGAAATAAATGACGATAAGTAATCAAACTAAAAAAAAATATTGTTATATAAAGAAAACTATGAACAGATGCTAACGATTGAAATGACATAGTCAGTTTTAAATTGTTTTGACTATAAAGCGGCATCATCACCCAATAATATCAACCAGCTTTATAAAGAAAACTATGATCAGATGCCAACGATTGAAATTACATTGTCAGTATTGAAATGCTTTTACTTTAAAGCGGCATCTTCACCCAATGATTACGAACCGTCTGTATTTTCCAGTTGGGCTTGAACCCGATCACCCCTCAAGGTGCCATGGAGTTGCTGGAGTTTATACGAGACAACAGGGTCACAGCAATAAAGGAACTAGATTTAACGGTAAGATTGAAGTCTATATAGTGTCAATACAAAGTTAAGCCAAGTTCATATTATCCATTGTCTGCTGTTGGCTTACGTTAAAGTAAGGTAGTTTATCAAAATCATAGATCATAATAAAAGAGCTCCATATTTTGTTTCAGTAATTTATCTGTACTCATCCCCTCTCGAGTGCCTTTAATGAAAAGTTGAAATAAAGAAGCGCATGGCGTTGACATTATTTCGATGATAACGATCGCAATTGTTGAAACTTAATTGTGAAATAGTCGTCTTATTCTGTTTACAAACAAATCAGGAGGCATTATGGTGTTTCTGTTGTTTTCTCATAGAACTTATTATGGACAAATGTCAATATGTTCATATGTATAAGTATTAGTTGTAAGTGTATACCTAATTGTCATGGCATACATGCAAATCTAGAATGGTAATGACTCTGGGCCTAAGAGCTGTTTGATGTTAAAAATGGATTATATTATGTTATGTTAATCATGTATAAGCTTATAGTATTACTAACCCATCGGAAATCATAGGAAACCAAATTATTTCTTTCATTACCAGGACCAGTTGGTGGAACCCTCTTTCGTCGGCTGTATAGGTGAGATAGAGGTGAAAAAAGAAATCAAAGTCATATATGGACAGGTAAAAGCGCTCAATGGTTTATTGTTCATTTTCAACATAATGGAGATTTGAAAATACATGTACATGATAACAATATAAAATATATAAGTCAATAAAGAAACTGTTATTTTGACAAAGACGCATGTACATGTATACACAAAATGAGATACAAGACCACGGTCGGTACAGCGTCGGAAATGCAATACAAATTTGAAAACTTACCTGGAATATGTTCTTTCAAACGTTTTATGAATTCATCGCAACATTGTCGATTCCAGTTCGTACAATTGAGTTTGATTTCTTAGAGTTCTTGCATTGCATCAACAATATTTCAGGTAATGCAGATGCATGACTCATTAATAATGGAATGGCTAGTCAATGATTTGAGTCCACACGGAAGAGCGTCCCGTGGTCTGAGATTCTGGGTGGCGTTTTACTTAACATCTTATGCTAAAAAGTTGTGCAAGTCCAAAACAATATTCCCTCTAATTTCAATAGTGAGATGATCACTATTGCACAGCAGCTTTCCGAGCGTTCACCCTCTCCGAGACGCCCCCACTGACGTGTAACATGACAATAGTGTACCTTTATTTAGAAAACGATTCCTATGTATATGTTTTTAACATACACAAATATGTTCCCTTAGTCGGTTGGTAAAGCTCTAGCTATTGGGCAAAAAAGCCCAACACCCCCCTCCCCCCTCTTTACACGAGTAGATGGAAATATTGATATTTGTTTTAAGGTTATAGCGATTTGCCACATGATAATACACTTTTATTTAAGGAACGGTTTATAAATATAGGTTTTGGCTTACACAAATAATTTCCCTGAGTCGTTTGGTAAAAGACTACCCTACGTCGAGGAACTCTTCATACGAGAATATGGCTATAGCTACAATTGTTTAAAGCCTTTACTAAACGCCAAATTTTCGAGTGTCACAAATTGAAAGAGTTTGCAGATGACATTTTAAAATGAGATAACATTGAACAATTTTTTTTTCAGATAGGACAGAAAACATTGTTGGAAAAGAAGAATTTGCTCTTAACAAGCAATTTCTTCTTTTCCCACAATTTTATTCGAGAGACGTCTGCAATAAACTGGTTAAATGTCGTTATTAGTTGGTAAAGGGTTAAGCCGCCCTTTACACGATTAAATGGGAATCTTTATATTTATTTTAAAGGTTCGAGGACAAACGAATCGGGGCGATGATGATGACGAGAAACAGTTAATGGACGAGAACCCGATTATAGTTCTCATGGAGTTTGGTAAACTGATGGGCTTCCGTCTAATGGATCTTTTTGCTGCTCTAGACAAGGATGGGAGTAAATCCCTCGATCATCAGGAAATCAGGGAGGGGCTGAGGGTGAGTCATCAAGAAAGGAGGGTCCTTTGTTCGAATCCCGGTTCGACGGGGTTAAAATTGCCCGGACTAACCCACGAATCATCGCGAGTACTGATGAAGTATCCAGGAAGCAGCCATCGAGAGTGAATACAATTTTAGCTTCAAGCTTCCATCACAATCGATGTATAAGAGAACAATTAAAACTAAAACTAAGAAAGGCTTTCTTTGTCGGCGACTATGATGCAGTGGTAGGGCGTCGGTCTCTTGGACCGAGGGTTCCGTGTTCGTTCCCTGTACGGGACGTGGTGATGATGCTTCACCCAACCCCCATATCGGCTCGAGATGAAACTGTTATCAAGAGTGAATTTAATAAGCTACGGGCTTTCCTCACAATCGACACAAGATTTTATACGATCTTAGTCGGAAACATTGTGGCTTAGAAGATATTTTTAAGTAAGAAATTAATTCTAGATTAATTCATGACAAAGCGTCCTAAAACTGATATTTGAATATTTGCATATTTTCAGATGGTAAATATCCCTCTCAGCGACAAATGCATCGAAATACTCATACACAAGCTCGACGTAGACGGAGATGGGGAAATTGATTTCGGGTATGTTCTGTTGTGTTATCCAGTTAATCCATTACCCAATTTATAACGACATTTGACCAATTTGTTGCAGATAGCTGTTGAAAACATTGTAGGAAAAGGAGAAATTGCACTAAACTAGCAAATTCTTCTTTTCCCACAATGTTTTCTGCCCTATCTTCCAATTTCATCACATTCTGAAATAACATCTGCAAACTCTTACAATTTGGGACCGTCGAAATTTTGGTGTTTGGTAAAGGGATGAAATATTTTTGTTTACAACGATTCTTCTCAATAATTGAATTCATCTCTGACTCAATGATAGTTCACAACACGGTGTCATTTGCAAAACCTTTAATAAAAACACTGTGTCGAAAGATGGGTTAATCCTAAAGAGCAAGATTTCCTCCTGTCCAAAAAGCTTCCTCGCAATTTACCTGGCGGCTGGCCTGGATATAACCTGTTTGCATGTTCCATAATGGATGGACATTCTAATCAATTGACAGAAGCACACTACAAAAGGGAGCAATCCATGGACTATTATTAAACCAATCTTTTTACCAAAGTACTGAAAGGCGTGAATAATTGTTTCACAATTTTTCGATGAAAACAGGTTCGGCAGCATTTCAGAAGAATGCAAATAAAAACGGACATTTACTTAGTGACAAGGATAGCTTGAATCAATGTTTCATGTTTGTTACTCACGGCACATAATCTGTGAGATAACCCCTCTAACCCATTACCAAACAATATCAACATTTTACCACTTTGATGTAGACAACTCTGAAAAACACTGTGAGAATAGGAGAAATTGCTCTTAACGAGCAACTTCTCATATTCCCACAATGTTTTATACTCTTTCAGAAGATTACATTCCAATGTCATCACATTTTGAAATGTCTGCAAACTCTTTCAATTTGGGACAGTCGAAAAATTTGGGGTGTGGTAAAGGATTATCCAACGAATCTCCTCATTTATACATCGCAATTAGGGTAAAGCGGGTTAAAAGAAGTTTTCCAGGAGTTATTTCTTTTTACCAGAAAACCATGCCTTGTACATAAATACATGCGAGCAAATATACCATTTACATTTACATACTACTTTATTTTCGGAAGAAAAAAGAAAGATGTTTAATAAAGATCTAATTGTGTTCTACTTCAGAGTGCATCTATTTGCTCTTCAAAATAGGCTATCTTTATTCAAGTCAAGTGGTTTGCATCTTAGTGCAGTTTTAAGTTTGATAAGAGATTGTGTCAACTTATCGGAAATAGAGTGTGTGAATTATTTCGTTTAAGTAGTTCTCCTTACAATGTATGTCAAATCGTAAAGGTGCTTGTTCACAGACGAGAAACTCTGAAAGTCAAAATGAAATGTTGAAACAATACAGTTTTTGTATTGTTTTTATTCGATAGATACAATTAAAGAACATAACAAAGCTAAATGCTGGAGTGTCTGAAAGGTGACATGAGGCAGGGTGCCCTAGATAACTTTTACTCTTGAATGTTGAATTTATGTCAGAATATCACTCTGCTAAGATTTATTTTTACCTTATCTTATCTTAGCTTTGCTTTATTTCTGCCTTGCCTTGTCTTAGCCATGCCTTATCTTATCTTATCTTATCTTATCTTATCTTATGTTCGTCCGTACAGTGAGCTAATGGCGGCCCAGACGGAGCACCGGAAAAAGATGAGTAAATTTTACGCGGCGCAGGAGGGCGATATCGACGTTGAGGATACGGAGATCGGTCGAGTTCGGATAAAACTCTCCCGCCTCATGGCGAAAAAGATGTCCGGAAACCCCGCCTTTAAACGTAGTGTAGAAATGATGCAGTCGCTCTTGGACGCGGGGGGCGAGGCAAAACTGGCGCAAAAGTTCAATAGAGTTATGCGAAAGGAACATCCTGAACCCGTGGAAAGTGACAATGCGAATGTTACTTTCCAGGATAAGATGAAAACTTGGAAGCCTCTCAGTACTACCTGATGAGGTCTCTTTCTTATCTGTCCGTATTAGTATATCAAAGCTGGAGAATGTCTCTCATGAATAAATGGCTGACAGGGTCTCTCTGGTGATATGGCTTATCTTTTGTTATCAGTAAATAATCACTGAATTAGGTCCCATTCCGCAGAAATGGCTGACCTGTCTTTACAAGTATAGTGTAGCTAAATTATGTATCTCTCTGGTAATATGGTTGCTCAACATGTGCCAGTTTGTTGTAACATATTTAAAGGACATATGAAATGCAGGAATTGCTTTTTAAAACTAATTCCTTCTTTTCAAGATTTTCTCTTGACAATGTTAAAAGCCTAAACGCTAGAAACCTTTCTGTGAAAAGGAGAGTTTTGTTTGCATTACAGCCTAGTAATGGTGTACGTTTGATTAGTGCTCATTAATTTATTTCACAAGTATCAATGACAATACTCTTTACTAAAAGATTACTCGTTTGGAATCAACATCTAAGTGAGGCCGTTTATTTTTTTTTTCATTTTATTTTGATTCTTAATAGGCTTGCTTTTTTGAACGATTGCTTCAGTCTTGCCTTCGTCACCCCTTGCGCAAAAGTAACATTTCCATTTGAATGTGTATGTTAATGTTTATTTATGTGTATGCGTATGTAAGCCTGAAAGTATATGTTAACAATTGTATTATTCTAATAAAGCATGTTCACTGTACGCAGATATATGTATGTCATAACATCATGTGACAGGGGATTCGTAAAACTTTGGCGCTCTTTATACAATATAACATTCTATATTCACAGTAGTATGTCGATATTACGGTATAACTTATTATATGAAGCATGTAGTGAATTCCTTCATATCCTTTTTCTGTGGATGCTTAATTTATAGGTTTCGATTTCCTAGCACTTCAAGCATATTTAAGTCAGTTTGCCGGTCCCTTGTCACGTAGAACAATAACGTATAAATACTGTTGATACAAGGTTCATGATAATATATTTTTAGGTGGCTTTTTTAATCTTTTAATATTTATCAATTTGCTATTTAGTATAACATCGTCTGGACGCTGATCTTTCACTGAAAGACATCAATGGCTAAAATATTTATACTAATATAAACACTCGGCAGAGAAATTGCAGCCGCTGGGCGCGCATATCCAAAACGGTCGGTCTTCTACTGCGATTTCTCTGCCGATGTTAAACATAACACCGTTGTAAAGCATGGATAATCGTATACAGCCAGAACATAAAAGTTGATGGCCATCTCATGCTGGTTACACAATGTGGCTATTATTGGCATATGTATGTGATAATAGCAAAAGTACCATAGCATGGCCATCTTGTTCGGACATACGATCGTAAACATTGATCACGTGATTCCCCTACCGCTTGACCGTTGTCTCTTCAAATAAGAGGGTTCTGCTTCATTAGTATTTATTGTTTTAATGTGAATGTTTGCTTTGGATTTAAGCTTAAGTTTAAATGTGGCGTGATCTCATATCATCTTTGTCCCATGGATCCAAATAGTGATACCATTTTCTTAGAGCCTCAGTGGCCTTAGATAACCTTAAGTATTCCCGCATTGGTTCAAATCACTTTAGCGCTAGATTTTAATTTTCCTGAAACTGTGCATCGACACTTTATAACTGAACTAATACCGACACAATCCTAAACACGAAAACTACGCTTTTCAATCTTGTCTATATTTCGAACTGTAATCATATCCTCGTTTAGCTAGGTGTCATAGTAAGAGACAATTGTTAATATGCATATGCCTTTGTCGTTGGTTTGGGCTTTTATAACGGGCTAAGAATGCGCCGCCTTCCGTGTACAAGAAACCACGTAGCATGAGGTTCTGGTTCGTGTGTATATTCCGCAATAGTGCGTGTATACGAACGGACCAGCACTCAAGGCTAAATACCACCCTACCCCTGCTCAACAGTGTTGTTTTGGTTGTCTTATTGGGGAGGGGGCTACGGTTGTCTTGCATGGCTGGTCTTGCTTGCACAGTGTTGCTGTCGAATTGATAAAAAAAGCCTTTTCTTGATGTATATGTTGGATGTGTTAAACAAAATGTCGATTTATGAACGGCCCAAACAACTTATAAATACGTCAATTCATCCTGAAAGCTATGAAAACACTTTGAACATTGTCTGTACAAATGCGGAATTATGTTGTTTGATTTTTGCCGACAAATCGGTTTAATTAACCATCACATTTAGGATAATCATTATATGTTATTTGAGAACAAAGTCATTTGATTCTTAGAAATAATTCCGAAATTAATCTACATACATGTGTTGAATGATTTTGTTGTATGTGGAAAGTTATAGAAACAGTAATGTCTGTCATTTTTGTCCAAAACAATCACATATAAATCAATCATCAGCAGCAGCTGTTTATCATCTGAAGACCGTGAGCAAACCTGGCTTTGAATCTCTACAGCAGCTTTTTGCGAGACTTCAACTTTGTACCAAGCATGGTACACTTCACTGTTTTATTTTAGTTATGTTTTTGTTTTAAACAAATATGACTGTATTAGTTAAATACAGTTGTTTTAAGCTTGATAACTACTTATAGCTGTACTTCTTCTAACATGCTTACTTCTACCAAAACATGTATTATTGATAACGAAAATCGGCTTAAGATACGACGAAGAATTTTGACTTATTACATATACCAATATTGAAAATCGTCCATAACATATTTTTCTCATACAAAATTCTATTCGTGCTCTCGCTTCACATCAGTTCGGATATACACTCGCTCACAAAGTTTATAGAGGTTGCCGGCATTCGGATACCGCTGCAAACTTCGTGAGGAATTGTATTTCGGTTATGCGCGGATCTTTTTCACATTAAGCATAAAGATCATTACCTCATTTTAGACTTTAAAAAAACGTAAATTATGAAGGATTTGCATAACCAAGCTACTTCCCCTAATAAAGATGTATTTTAACAAATCATGGCGAAGTTGCGTGTCATTAAACCCTTTTTTTATATTTATTTACTTGGTTTATCATCGGTAAACCACCAGTGTTACCCTTAGAAAGCTAGGTAAATTTCTGAAAATAGAATTTTGTGTCGTATGCTTTTTAAAACCTTGAATATCTGTTTTATTTTGTTGAGGAAAGATGCTCAGAGTAGCAAATATGTAAGATCACAGGCCAGCCGCCAGTTTACTTGGCAGCTGGCCTGGATCTTATATGTTTGCATAAGAATGGAGTCGGTTCCAGACTTATAAGGGTTAATCCGTTATAGTGTTTTAATTGTATGGACGAGCACTGTGGCGAGTAGAGTGTATGAATATTGTGACAGGATGCAGTAATGAGGGTACATGTATAATCAAGAAGTTCCTGATACGCTCATTGTTTTAAACAGTGACAATACCATGCGATTGTCACAAGATTGTTCTTGGTGTTTCATAAAGAAATGTAAAATGATATATTTTCTCTTGATAATTTGCGCTTGTTCATTTGCTGTTAAAATGTATTGAAGTTTATTGAAGTGCCAAATTGTTGTCTAAAATATTAATAAAACATATTAATACCGTGTAAATGTGTATCTTTACTTATTCAAATAACCATATGTAACTGTAGCAAGTCTCACCAATAAAACATATTAACCGTAGTTTACAATTACAATAACCGAAACGAAAACGTCATCGACGTATTCTATAACATTCTTAACCAAAATGAACCAATATCATTAAGCCTATGTATGTTTATATTATTTTCAGTTGTATGATGGTACTTTCAATTTGAACAAGGCACAAAGAACAATGGGAAAAATAAAGAATATGTTAAGAGCCGACAATCTCTCAGTTGCATGATTTATTGCGAAGTTAATCCTTTACCAAACCTCAAATTTTAGACAGTCCTTAATTGAAAGAGTGTGCAGACGTCATTTTAAAATGTAATGAAATTGGAAAATGATCTTCTAATAGGTCAGAAAACATTATCGGAAAAGATCAAATGTTCGTTACGAGCAATTTCTCCCTTTCCCACAATGTTTTTCAGAGTCGTCTGCAAACAAGCGGTTAAATGTCGTTATTGTTTGGTAATGGGTTAAGGCAGTACCTGTTAAGTTATTCGACAGCTACTTAGACATTAATTCACTCACCAAGTTAGCAGAGGTGTCCGAAATGCATGTAAACACCTCTGTGAATTTCATGAACGATAAAATAAGAACCATTTCCCATGCTTTCAATTAACGATCTTATTCTAATAGATTCGTGGACCACAACTACCCTGATTCAACTCCACTCCCCTTCCACAATTCATAGGTCTGTCTGTTAATTGTTTCTTGCCTTTGGCGTTCAAACTCCGAGACGGACATCATGCCGCTGGGCTGGTGTTCCTTAGTTTCCCAGCTGATGAAGCATTGACGTTCTGCTTGTCGTTGAAGTCAACATGCCAAATGATTTATTGATATACACGTGACTCAGATCTTCTTTTATCATGGTGGATATTCTATAGATATGATTGAATGTAAAAGACGGTTTCTTAGGTAAAATGAAAAGGCAAACAAGGTTCGATGATGCCCATCGGCGTAGCTTCCTTTAGGCACTTTGGGCACGTGCCTACACTTTTATTTCAGGAAGCAAAAAAAACAATAACAAAGGATCAAAAACAGGAAGGGCTTTTGTTTCCTGCTTAAACGAAATATTTTGTGCTCTCAAATACATGCCAGAGCGCACCTGAACGATTTTAAACTGCATTTCTTTTCACGGGGGAGCATGTTCCCGGACCCCCTTAGAATGACGTGCCTTCACATTAATTTCAGTCAAGCTTCGCCCCTGATGCCATGTTCGCTAGCTAAAGCTTGATGCAAAAAAGGAAGCAAGCGATGTACACTATGAGCTGTATGCGTTATGTCATTATTGAGGTGTCTTTAAAGAAACAGACGGTAGATGCAAGCCTTAAAGATAATGTACAGTGGTGTTTAAGTAATATTGGCTCAAAAGACAAAGCCCTGTCAAATTGAAAGACAGAGTTTTACAAAATCAGCTTTGTCGATTTTTGATACTGACACGACGTAAAACTACATTGTACGAGTGTTTGTTGGCGTCGTATATCCAGGAGCAGATACAGTTGTGTTCAATAATGCGCTTTTGAGAGTGAGACATGTTATCTTAAACATGCGACTTGTCTTTTTTTACCACTTCCCTCATCAATTTGAAACGAAATTACTAATGAATTTCATTATCCTTCAACTGCTTTATAAAACCACTGTGACAAAAAGGTGAAATGCTCAATGTGAGCATTTCATCCTTTTATCGCACTGGTTTCTTAAGATTCCAGCGACAGCTTTCGAATTGGTTTCTAAATTCTCCTGCTACAGCTCCGTAGAAGTAAAATGCCACGGAGAATGGAGTTTAATCGACCCATTAATGCGTTTATTTTTCTCTTTTTGCAGTTCAGTCGAAGAGATTACTCGAGCAAATGGGTATACTGGATGAACCTGCACCACCCCCTCCACCTCCTAAACCAGCAGCCGAAAAGTAGGAGCCCTAGACGTCCCTAAAACTCGGCGATACATCTGGCTTTATCTGAACAAAACTCGATTAACCCTCTTTTCAAAACTATATTCGTATATCAGGTCCGAAAGATGTGGCAAACCTCAACAAAACTTCTGATCAACACGCATAAGTTCTTTCCAATTAGTATTAATCGGTTGTGTAAACCGTTATGCTCTATCGTAATTCAAAATTCAAATGGTAACCTTACTTGGATGACCCAAGCTGTAACTGTGTGTAGAATGAATTATCTACGTCTGGATCATTTGGACTAATGGTAACCCGCCATATTCGGAATTAAGCTGATACAATTGAGTTTAGTTTATAGTCAATGCTTTTCGGCGCACTACCAGGACAAGAGGTACAGTATCGTTGTGCCTTATATTGCTAGTAACAAATCATTTCTACTTTTCCCACAATGGTTATTACTTCAAAACACACTAAATGTTTTGAGTCGCATGTTAGCCCGCTAATGGTTTGAATGGTGACGAGAAACAAAATTCCAAATAGTGTATGGGCCAAGTGAAAGGTTTGCATGGCATACTAAAGATGTTTGTTCACATATGGGATATTTGGAAAGTATAAGATAAAATACAGTACACTTTTTGTTATGTTGTATGATATAGAAATAAGAATAGCTATTAAAAGCAGAATCAGTTTAGCACACATTAATAGATATAAGTGTATACAGTCTTTACAAGGTAAATCTCACAATTGTTGAAATGGTTTTGGATTTAAATACATTTCATTCGTTGTATAAAGACTCTTAATACTTGAATTCAAACTAAATTTGCCTTAAATGGTCATTCTCGAATTACACAACAGTAAAGCTGTTGTATTGTTTTAATTTTCTTTTAGTTTAGATATCCGAAAATGCCCTCGTGTTTGTGGATATACAGCTTTAGGTCTCGAAGATGAAATTACAAACACCACCTTTAGATAAGCAAAAAATGCGTTATTGTTTTGGTTCGACACGAACTTGATACATAAATCTTAGATAGATTACACTTTTTGCAAATAAATTGTCTAAAAACATTGTTCATAATTCTTTGAATATGATGAATTGGTGCAGGTACAATAGATATACAACATCAGCACAATATCAGCATTTTCACTTGAATATACAGAGAAAAAGAATTCAATATTTAAAAACACAGTTTATCATTTATTTTTATTGTTAATACATAAGATCTATAAGTCCATAAGTCTATAAGATAAAATCACTTTTGCAATTTCTATAACAATGTTGATGTGGAATGCAGAAATAACACAGCCCTTTCAACACATATAGATCAAGGAAGCTCTCATGTCAGTTTTGTCGAATGTGTTTAATAACAAACATAAGTGCAAAGCAGCATGACATATTTAATTTCATGTGAAATTTGGGGAAAACATTGTAACAAAAAGAGAAATTGCTCGTATAGAGCATTTTCACTTTTTGTTACAAGTGTTTCATGGAACAGTCTGGTACAATATTCAGGCGAGTAAATGTGATTATGAACGGAATAATGGATTAAATAAAGTGGATATATTCGCAAAAGACAAATCAATTGTGAAACTATCTTGAGGTACGTGTGGTATCCGTTTAACCGCATTATTTCGGACTAACATACACTCACAACGCTTGCAGAGGTCTCCGGAAGAATTTTCTTCAATCTTTGCTAGCTTTGTGAGCTGGGGTGCATCCTCAATATGTCTGTGAAGTAAGGAGTCAGTTCGCAGCTTTCTTCACGGACATATCCTCAATACTGATGGAGAATTCAATGGGAATTGCCTTTATATGTTTAAATCATTAGAGTAGCATGGTATTAAAGCGCTGAGGCACCGAAAGTTGACTTGTTCAAGCGCAATACCGTTTGATATGTCATGGAATCGTAAATATGAAGCACGCTTGTTAATGTGGGCGAGTTTTCAGAAAATGGAACACCATATAAAACAGTTTAGTTTTTCTTACATGTTTATTGCTTGGATTGAATACGGTTTAACGACATTCAACACTATTCAATCGGTGGTAACTCCAGCTGTCCATTCTCATAGGAGTTACTTACAAAGAATGAACACTATTTATATATTCTCAAAACTGTTGACATACATGATCAGCGACGGTGAATACATCGTGTCGAATATTAGCAGAGCTGAGTATCGAGCATAGGGCCATTTTGGATCGGAACAGGTGGCAATCTTATTTATTGTAAAAGGACATAATTATGTCTCAATGTCATTGAGAGAAACTCGCATATGACATGGACATAACCACTGGAATGCAGCGGAAGTTGTTGGTAGTCGAATATGTTATAGAAAACGTCGTTAAAGCAACGTTAAAACGTCTAACTCTCTTTCCACTCCAGATTATCCCAGCCACGCATCGCATCGGAAGAATTTAGAATGATAGAGATGTATCAATAGCTTGTTGATCATATATTGACAAGTGCAATTTCCGATGACGTATGCGTGAGGGATTTGCCAAAATAAAATGATTAATTACTCGTAATTTGAAACGATTGGGGATTCCCACTACTCGTGATGTTAGAACTTTGGGGATTCCCAATTTCTTTTTGCTTTTTGCGCTGTTAAAAGGGAAACTAAAACTAGTCATGCGTCGAAAAATACAACATTGCGATTAGTACTTTAAAATTAGAAACCAGAATGAATTAATCATTCCGCAGAAAAAATGTTCAAATTTTCAATTAACAAAAGACTTTTCGGTTTTTTCCTTTTCTAATTTTTATTTTTGCTTACCTCACGGGAACCTTATTCGATTAATTTCGTACTTAAAACAATGTCAATCTATGATGCTTGTGCAGCAGGAATCTCTCCATAAAATCAATGTGACAAAAGGATATATTTTTACAGTTTTACATACCCAATCCCCAAACCCATAAAGAAAATACATTTCATTATACGAATTCTTTTTGTCTGCTGCTTCTATCAAATTCCATCGGTTGCAAATTTCCATTTGCTGGAGAAACTTTATGATCCTAGGAGATGAAAGCATGAAATGCTTCTTATGATCTGTTCATCATTTTGTCATAATGTTATCTTTCCAAAGTCATACAGAGAATGCCCGTTTTTAAGGATGTATTGGTGTCTAGTGATGCCCTTAGTTTGGATCAGTAACATATTCCCACGTTGTTCGATAATTGGTAATCAAAGAACGTCCGCACATCAATCTTGACTATACTATTGCACCACCGCCACGCTCTAATAAAATAATTGCCATCAGTATTGTTCATACGCCATGAGAAATATTTGTCTTACATGATATATATGTAGGATAATGTACTAGTACTATGTACAAATCGTTAAATGAAAATCTGTTCTGTTCTGTTGTCAAGATGGGTGGGGGAATATGCCAGAGAAGTGTCATTATGGGTTATTCCCCGTCGCCATACGACGCAAGAGGATGATTGCATTTGACAATCATAAGGGGCTTATAACACATTACCAGATAACGCCACGTGTTTTGCGTCTTGTAGCAGACGGCTTTGAAAAAGCAGTGTGGCAAAAGGAGAAATTGCTTGGCACAAGCATTTTCTCCTTTTGCCACAATGCCTTTTCAATCTTTTCACATATCAAGACAACAGAACTGAAAGGTTTTTCACATATTTACAAAGCTTTTCTAAAGTCGTCTACGTAAAGTAAAAACATGTCGTCTGCTGGTGGTAAAGAGATCACTTCAAATGCCACCTTTATTCAGAACAGCACAACAGTCCATTTTCTGTTAGGAAAAAAAAGTCCTGAGTCACGAGTCACTCCGAATGTCTAGTCCGAGAAGTAGTTTCGGGAACATCGATCGCACTTGCCTCCGCCTACGCCTTGAATCACCGATTGGTCGATAGTTGTGGATTAAGATCACGTGGTCAGCCCGGACGCCGCCATTGGTTGGTGTGGTTTCGACCGCGCCCAACTCGTTGTTAAGCTGGGAAATGATGAAGGCAGAGCTGGTACTTACTGCAAAAAGATGATATGATGTTTTGTATTGTTTTTTTTAACTAAAATCAAGTCAACATTGTTTCTATTTGTATTGTAACATTTGGGGTCTTTTCCTTTCAAATGATTGATGTTACTTTTTTTTTCTTTAATTCCTCCATAGTAAATAAAGACAGAGTATATAAGGGACATCATAAGAAAATGACAATAAACAATGTACAAAATGATTATATTCAGATTTCACTAAAACGTGGCAAATGAAGGTGTTTAATGTAACAGCAACAATGAAAGACTACAATGCTTCTCTTTTGAATTGCAGTGCACGATTCATCATAGATTTTAAGTTTTGAACCCCATCCACTATGTCACGGAGGCCCATGATGAAATTATGAATCAGTGAATTATGAATAAGGAAAATATTGATAGTATCCTAAATGAAAGTACAATATTGGAATGTGACTCGTCATCGGAAGCGTCTCGGAGAGACGATTCCAATGATGTGTTACGATGCGTTACGATGCAAAATTGCTTTGCCTATTATTGAAATTAGAGGGAATGATGTTTTGAACTTGTAGTAGAATATTTAGTAGAAAGGTAGCCAGGACGGTGCTCTACCAAACAAGTGATCAGACAACTTTTCTTGTCCCCATATAATATATACCCCACCTTAACATTTAGCCACTTTGTTGAAGACGACTCTGGAAAACAATGTTTTCTGCCCTTTCATAAGATCATTTTTCAATTTCATCAGATTTTGGAATGTCGTCTGCAAACTTTTTGGATTTGGGACAGTCGAAAATTTGGTGTTTGGTAAAAGGTAAAGGCCAGTCATACCTGGCGTTTATCGCTACCACATTTAAAAGGAATTTGTTACAGTCTGATAATTTAATACTTTTGAAGTAAAATGTCTTCCAGGACAAACTAGACATTACATTTCTATAGAATTACTTAAAGTCTAACTTGTGTTAAGCAGCCACCCTTTCAAGCAGTCAACCTGCCTTAAACAGCCACTACAGAAAGTTCTATTGTTAGATTTACAGTGTACATCAATTTGTGTTAAGCAGCCAACCTGTCTTAAACAGTCAATTTATTCTGTCCCATAGGCTGGCCTCTTAACACAAGTTTGACTGTATATGCCAATTATCGATACAGTTTTCAACGCTTTCTTAATCACGTGGTTGAGAAAAAGCACATTTATGTTGCAGATAGAGTAAACCGTTTAAACAGTTTATTTAGTAAACAATGACCTATAGTTATATAACCCATATGCCAACTGCGGTTTTTAAGATACCATCGTCATGTGGGTCTAACAAACGTTCGACTGTGCATATATTTATCGTTTTTCTGTCATGAAAAATCATTATAACGGGTAAATATATGACACAAAAGCACTAAAATATATGAAAGCTCGTTTTACTTTTTTAAAATAAACACCCGGATTTTAAATTGAAGAAACGTAACATTCCAACCATTTTAACGCTTTTTTTAAAGATACAATCTATCCTTTTAAAGTAAACAAGAGAGACAAGGTACACACAGTGTGATGCTATCTAGAGCTATCAACACAAGGATGGTACTCCACTGATCAGCTGGTTTGAATTTGCATACAACAACCCATATTGTTTTCGAACTGTACTATCATGATGCTTAAATGTTCTTTATTCTAAAAGAAGGCGCACAAGAAGAAGTTGAAGAAGTGGGAAGAGGGAGACGAGGAACGAAAAGACAGACGGATGGTATTATCCCATCTGTGGATTAAACTTGTATAACATATATTTATGACTTGAAACTTTATACGTTTACGCCAATGAAATTTGTTCTTCTTTTTTCTGTATTTCCTTGAAGAACCCGATCAAATTGTGCTGTCTGATCAGGGCATTAAGCATATGTGTAATGTTTAGTACATAGTTTAAACGTTCAGACAAGAGGGTGGTATCGAATACATGTTTACGAAATTTAGCTAATCGGTCCTATAATGTTGGTACCCATTAGAACCGTCTCAGAGAGACGTTCCTGATCAATACCAACAATAAAGGATAACATATTAAATGAGGCACCTCAGCTAGATCCGTTGGTACATACAACAATATTATGTTTGATAGCTACTTACTATAACACAGGATCAGTAACACTGCCATGCTGAGATGGAGAGCGCTTCTTTGAAATCGAACCATTTTGCAAGGAGTTTACAAAGCCGCCTGTCTCAAGTAATCGCTATCCAGGTACTGTAGATTTCCTTCTTTTTCACAACTAAATGTACAGACCGAATGACTATGCATATGGCTTTTCTGGGTTTATATAGGAATAAGACGACAATGATTCACTGATGGCTGATCGAAATTGCGTAGGCAGGCCCATATCCTGGTCGTAGGAGATTAAACGTTGTTATGAATGTTTGTTTTTTAATTTGAAAACGGATTTCTAAAACAAAACACAATCCTATATTTGATTTGTGGTAAAATATGCATTCTTCTTCCTGCACAGTGTTTGATAAGAGATCCTTCTGATCGCTACATAAAAAGTAAAGAAGAAAAGTCCGGGAACATTTTACTCGCCCACGAATAGACCGCCACTGGCGTTCAAATCGTTGCCGTGCAATCCTCGCAGTTTTTCGGATGAAGAACCGTCCAAAAAGTGTTCAGACACATCCAATTCCATTTTGAACACCTTTGCAATCATCGTTAACGGTTAAACTTTGCAATGCTGTTAGGCAATTGCTTGTTTCGTATCTTAAAGATTAAGACAGAATAACAACACAACAACATACGATGCTCCGGATCTGAATCTATTGTTTTCAATCTAAAAACGTTTTCAATCATACCGGCTTGAGAGTATCCACCATGCAGTCAATTCTGTCGAAATACACAAAATGCGGAAAATGAAAGGTCGCAGCAATCAATGGGAGTTTTTAAAAGTTTTTTTTAAAGCCACTTTGGCATGTCCTGTTTCATAAATAAAGTGTGATTGCACCCGAACACCAAGATAAGAATATAATGGAGTACCCGACGAAAACGTAACGATAAGCAATATTAATTCTATCTAAGGCCAGACATTGAGAAGAGGCGATACACAATATCCTTTACACGATGTTTTCTTTACGTTTCTTTTAAAGGGACTATCTCAAAGATTTGTTCTGTAACTAACACGTGTTCGAAAGGCGACTTGAATTATCCTCATCAAAAACTTTCATATTCATTTTCTGTATTTCAAAGATGCCGAAAATATTGTTTTTCATTAGAAAACGAGTGAAACGAGTTTTAGCGTCTTTCGGTGCTTCGATGGAAAATTAAATCTATAAATAGTCTTTCGATTGCTGAAAGACACATGGCAAGTGATAGCCTGGGGTCTTGCGTACTGTGTCACTAAGCAACTTAAGGATTTTTTTTGCATAAGTCATATCTGATACACATGGATAGTATCTTCAATAAAAGTACAATATTGTAATGTTAGTCGTCATAGGAAGCGTCTCGGAGAGACGATTCATTCCAATGATGTGTTACTTTGCAATATTTCTTCGCCCAATTCTGAAATAAAAGGAATTGTTGTTTTAGACTTACGCAAATTTTAAGCGTAAACTGTTTAGTATAATGGTACCCTTGCCCATTCGTATACCCCTCTCATTCACCAGGACCCCCAGACTAGGCAAGTATCACATGGTTTGGGAGCTATTATTGACCCAATTAAATTCTGGTCCAAAGATGTTCTGAAACCGTTTAGCTGCTGAAAATAAAGGATCAGTGTTTACGAAATAAACCGTTTAAACAGTTTATTAACTCTGCAGGATACAAAGGCTATAGTTTTACCAAACAGTTTTGAACGGGGTAGAGAAGCTCAAAACTTTAGTTATTTCACGTTAAGCTGTATACACCTGTCATGTAAATTGGTCAAAAAAGACAACTCATTGTAAATGGATTAAAATCTCAATCTTCCAGATAGGCCTTTAGATAATATCTATAAATAATGCACATCCTGTAGATGTTGTGCCTATTTAATCTTTGTTTGACAAAGTATTCGTTTCTCTCTGTGCAGCTGTTATTATAATAGGGTTGAAGTTTTATTGATCGTCGAAATGACAAAAAGCTTTCATTTTCCCGTGTAGATCCTGATAGCGAATTTACTCATAGGAGTGTTTTCAACATGGTGGGGGTGGGGGTGGGGGACACTTCAGATAAGGACCGGTCTAAAAATAAATGTTCCCAAACTTTTTCATGACTATTCATGCATTTACAAATTTAATAACATTATAAGAATTAAAAGAAAGCGTATGAAAATGTGTATCTTTAATAAAAAAAAAAAAGAAAAAGAAAAACGGATATACCGTGTCTCGATCTCACGCGGAAATCAAATGTATTCATCTAAACCAAAAGTAACAGCGACCAGGCTGTCACAGCCACAGATGCAACTAATACAGTAAATTAATTATTCTTTAAGCTTTAGCTAATGATTGAAGACAAAATTCAGTTTGACTCCTTAGAACATTGTTTTTGTCAATCAAAACCTCCTGGGTATTTTTGTCAGCCGAGTTTTCATTGGATAAACCCGAAGTGTTCAGATTGCTATTTGCGATGATGAGGTCAAAAAGATTTTGATTTTTGTTCGTAACAAAAGCCGAATTGGTATTAGATAAAGCACAAAAATACACATTATACACATTTATCTTTATTCTGCTGCTAAATTTCGTTTCTTTCATTTTTCTTTTCAAATATCTTCATTTGCCATTGTGAATATTGAGGGGCCAAAGTATAATCTGCCCCCCCCCCCCCCAGCCTGGATATTTGGGGCTCCTACGCCTATGTTACTCAACCCTTTATTTAACTACACCTTTTTGAGTGAATGAATGACACTGTTCCGGATATAAAGCGTTTTCTTAATACACCTTCCAATCAGGTAAAATGTACTTTCAAACGCGTTATTTCAGAACATAGATATTATAATCCGATAGAATTTTAGATTGCGATTTTGAATTTCCGGCCGTTATAATATAATCATTTGGATCTGAATCCTTGTTAATATATATAAGTTATAAGTTATTATATATCGGGCCTATTGACTATGCATATGTCGGTTTGCTAAGAATCGAAGAAGTATAGTTGTGAACAATTTAATGATTTGTCAGTTTAAGTATAGCTGTTAAAAGATCACCAGTACCTAGGCAAGTCATCTGAACAGTTTTGATAAAAGGCACCTCGCACGAATCGAGCAGCGCGGGTTAGGATCGAGCCCGGAATGTTCGTCTTACATTCCGCTATCCTAAACTAACAAAACCCTGTTTTACAAAGGTATACATAATAGACCTTGAGCCAGGAAAGGCCCTGCTGCCCCCAAGGGAGAATTTTGAAGGTTATGTTTTTCTTGACCCTCTAGCTATGGGGCATAAGCAGACGAAAGATTGCAAAGTTCCATTGGGGCTTTACGGAGTTATGGGACTTTGAAAATGGGCTTATTAGCAATATATAGCCTAAATGAGAAAATCTTTAAAAAAATCTTCTCCTTTTATCCATAAGTTCTAGGGCTTTGATATTTGATATGTAATATCGTCTACTAGACCTCTACCAAGTTTGTCCATATTGTGATCGCTGGGCTAAAAATGGCCCCGCCCTAGGGGCTTATCAGTTTTATATTACCTTAATAATGTAGAAAAAGGTTTTAAAAAATCTTCGTTCTCTAAGGATCCATTTGACTTAGAGTTTTTATTTTTGGTATGTAGCATTATCTATTAGTCATCTTCAAATTTTGATAAGATGATGACTTTTGGGCCTTAAATGGCCACGCCCTAGGGGCTTATCAGTTTAAGGTTGCCTTATATAGGAAAATATTTAAAGATCTTCTTTTCTGGAGTCATAAGGCCTTAGGCTTTGATATTTGGTATGCAGCATCACATTAAGGTCTTCTGCCATATCTGTTCAAATCATGACCCTCGAGTTTAAAATGACCTCGCCCTAGGGGCTTATCAGTTTTGCATAGCCTTATATAAAAAAGTCTTTACAATGCTCTGGAGCCATATTGTCTAGAGCTTTGATGTTTGGTATGTAGCATCATCTAATGTTCCTCTACAAAGTGTTTTATTCAAATCATGACTACTGGGTCTTCAGTTGTCACGCCCTACGTGCTTATCAGTTATACGTAGCAGTATATAAGAAACTTTTCAATGATATTCTTCTCCGGAGCCACCAAGCCTAGAGCTTTGATATTCGGTATGTAGCATCATCTACTGGTCCTCCACCAAGTTCGTTTTAATCATGATCCCCTGGGCCTATTATGTTTATGTCCTATTGGCTTATCAGTAATACACAGTAGTATGTAAGAAAATATTTGATAATCTTCTCTGGAGCCATATTGCCTAGAGCTTTAATGTTTGGTGTGTAGCATCATCTATTGGTCCTCTACAAAATTTATTTAAATCATGACCCTCCTGGTCTAACATGGCTCCGCCCTAGCTGCATATAACAGTTTGACATAGCAGTATATAAGAAAATATTAAAAAATCATCGTCTCTCTTGTTGTTCTCTATCAACATTGATCAAATTATGACACCTTGGCATAAAATGGCTCCCCACCCCACCCCAGGGACATATCAAGTTAACGTAAATGTATATAAGAAAATCTTTAGAAGTCTTCTTGTAATGAATGGTTAGAGAAAACTCTTATAAACGCGTGCTGAGATGGGTCTAGTAACGCTTCACCCATGGACATCATAGAAAACTCCAAAAGCGTAGAAAGTTGCACGGTTTACTGAAAACACACAAAATAACTAGCATAAGTAATGGACACATCAACATATGCATCTAGTAAACATCCTCATATGTACCAAATTACATAGCAACTTGCATGCATATGTATCTAGAAATATATCAAAAATAACTTCTTACATCCGAATATGCAACGCATCCGAATATTATTCAAGTTCAACGTTCAGGTACATTCGGAAACAAGTTCAAGAAATAACAAGAAATCTGGCCATAAAACAATTTACGCAATCAAACGTTAGATACTAATAAACCAATTGTATACCGAATTTTGGTATTTCTCCTTCCATTACATGAAATAATCTAGAAAATCGACTTGAAACGCGCATAGAAAATCATTACACATGGCTGGTAAAAGGGAAGTAACTCTCACAAAACTTAATCATGAAAACTGTATAAAACGCCGACCTACAAGGGTCGTTATGAGTAAACAACGGCTGCGGCGGTTACACTTCTCCTATGCAGCCAATTAACCTTGATTTTATATTAAGTATAGTTTTGCATGCTTTTAAAGTCTTCCACTAAGTTTGTTCAAAAGACAGCCAGGCTAAAAACTGCCCAAAATGAAATGTTTGAAAATCTTTAATATGTTATTCATTCATGACCAACTGTCCCTCTCTATTTTAATAATCATTAATTATTAATACTAGTTTAATACAAGTGCCAAGATAAGTGTTTTATTTGTATGCATTACAACGTGTTTTTGCCATTTAAACAGTCATTCAGTTAAATGAAATACAGCAACAATTGATTCTATGGGTCCAGGGTTGAAACAATTATATGGCTAGGAAAAGCGCATTCCTGAAATTTTGCAAGAACACTCCATCATTAACTGCAAACGTGGGATTATTATGAAGTTACTTTTATCCTTTATCCAAGCCAATATCACCAAAATGCGAAATTATTTCAAGCAAAGAACCAGAAAATAAAAATGGTGATTTGCATTTACTCAATACAGTCTAGACGATTTGACATGTTACCTGCCCAAAAACCCGGATGTTGATAATTACGGTATTATTTAGCTGATTGTATTAGTGCTAGATAACCTTTACTCTTGAATGTTAAATTTATGTCAGAATAGCACTTTGCTAAGATTTATTTTTACCTTATCTTATCTTAGCTTTGCTTTATTTCTGCCTTGCCTTGTCTTAGCCTTGCCTTATCTTATCTTATCTTATGTTCGTCCGTACAGTGAGCTAATGGCGGCCCAGAAGGAGCACCGGAAAAAGATGAGTAAATTTTACGCGGCGCAGGAGGGCGATATCGACGTTGAGGATACGGAGATCGGTCGAGTTCAGATAAAACTCTCCCGCCTCATGGCGAAAAAGATGTCCGGAAACCCCGCCTTTAAACGTAGTGTAGAAATGATGCAGTCGCTCTTGGACGCGGGGGGCGAGGCAAAACTGGCGCAAAAGTTCAATAGAGTTATGCGAAAGGAACATCCTGAACCCGTGGAAAGTGACAATGCGAATGTTACTTTCCAGGATAAGATGAAAACTTGGAAGCCTCTCAGTACTACCTGATAAGGTCTCTTTCTTATCTGTCCGTATTAGTATATCAAAGCTGGAGAATGTCTCTCATGAAGAAATGGCTGACAGGGTCTCTTTGGTGATATGGCTTATCTTTTGTTATCAGTAAATAATCACTGAATTAGGTCCCATTCCGCAGAAATGGCTGACCTGTCTTTACAAGTATAGTGTAGCTAAATTATGTATCTCTCTGGTAATATGGTTGCTCAATATGTGCCAGTTTGTTGTAACATATTTAAAGGACATATGAAAAGCAGGAATTGCTTTTTAAAACTAATTCCTTCTTTTCAAGATTCTCTCTTGACAATGTTAAAAGCCTAAACGCTAGAAACCTTTCTGTGAAAAGGAGAGTTTTGTTTGCATTACAGCCTAGTAATGGTGTACGTTTGATTAGTGCTCATTGATTTATTTCACAAGTATCAATGACAATACTCTTTACTAAAAGATTACTCGTTTGGAATCAACATTTAAGTGAGGCCGTTTATTTTTTCTTTCAATTTATTTTGATTCTTAATAGGCTTGCTTTTTTGAACGATTGCTTCAGTCTTGCCTTCGTCACCCCTTGCGCAAAAGTAACATTTCCATTTGAATGTGTATGTTAATGTTTATTTATGTGTATGCGTATGTAAGCCTGAAAGTATATGTTAACAATTGTATTATTCTAATAAAGCATGTTCACTGTACGCAGATATATGTATGTCATAACATCATGTGACAGGGGATTCGTAAAACTTTGGCGCTCTTTATACAATATAACATTCTATATTCACAGTAGTATGTCGATATTACGGTATAACTTATTATATGAAGCATGTAGTGAATTCCTTCATATCCTTTTTCTATGGATGCTTAATTTATAGGTTTCGATTTCCTAGCACTTCAAGCATATTTAAGTCAGTTTGCCGGTCCCTTGTCACGTAGAACAATAACATATTAATACTGTTGATACAAGGTTCATGATAATATATTTTAGGGGGCTTTTTTAATCTTTTAATATTTATCAATTTGCTATTTAGTATAACATCGTCTGGACGCTGATCTTTCACTGAAAGACATCAATGGCTAAAATATTTTTACTAATATAAACACTCGGCAGAGAAATTGCAGCCGATCGGGCGCGCATATCCAAAACGGTCGGTCTTCTACTGCGATTTCTCTGCCGATGTTAAACATAACACCGTTGTAAAGCATGGATAATCGTATACAGCCAGAACATAAAAGTTGATGGCCACAATGTGGCTATTATTGGCATATGAATGTGATAATAGCAAAAGTACCATAGCATGGCCATCTTGTTCGGACATACGATCGTAAACATTCATCACGTGATTCCCCTACCGCTTGACCGTTGTCTTCAAATAAGAGGGTTCTGCTTCATTAGTATTTATCGTTTTAATGTGAATGTTTGCTTTGGATTTGAGCTTAAGTTTAAATGTGGCGTGATCTCATATCATCTTTGTCCCATGGATCCAAATAGTGATACCATTTTCTTAGAGCCTCAGTGGCCTTAGATAACTTTAAGTATTTCCGCATTGGTTCAAATCACTCTAGCGCTAGATTTTAATTTTCCTGAAACTGTGCATCGACACTTCATAACTGAACTAATACCGACACAATCCTAAACACGAAAACTACGCTTTTCAATATTGTCTATATTTCGAACTGTAATCATATCCTCGTTTAGCTAGGTGTCATAGTAAGAGACAATTGTTAATATGCCTTTGTCGTTGGTTTGGGCTTTTATAACGGGCTAAGAATGCGCCGCCTTCCGTGTACAAGAAACCACATAGCATGAGGTTCTGGTTCGTGTGTATATTCCGCAATAGTGCGTGTATACAAACGGACCAGGACTCAAGGCTAAATACCACCCTACCCCTGCTCAACAGTGTTGTTTTGGTTGTCTTATTGGGGAGGGGGCTACGGTTGTCTTGCACGGCTGGTCTTGCTTGCAAAGTGTTGCTGTCGAATTGATAAAAAAAACCTTTTCTTGATGTATATGTTGGATGTGTTAAACAAAATGTCGATTTATGAACGGCCCAAACAACTTATAAATACGTCAATTCATCCTGAAAGCTATGAAAACACTTTGAACATTTTCAGGTCTGTACAAATGCGGAATTATTTTGTTTGATTTTTGCCGACAAATCGGTTTAATTAACCATCACATTTAGGATAATCATTATATGTTATTTGAGAACAAAGTCATTTGATTCTTAGAAATAATTCCGAAATTAATCTACATACATGTGTTGAATGATTTTGTTGTATGTGGAAAGTTATAGAAACAGTAATGTCTGTCATTTTTGTCCAAAACAATCACATATAAATCAATCATCAGCAGCAGCTGTTTATCATCTGAAGACCGTGAGCAAACCTGGCTTTGAATCTCTACAGCAGCTTTTTGCGAGACTTCAACTTTGTACCAAGCATGGTACACTTCACTGTTTTATTTTAGTTATGTTTTTGTTTTAAACAAATATGACTGTATTAGTTAAATACAGTTGTTTTAAGCTTGATAACTACTTATAGCTGTACTTCTTCTAACATGCTTACTTCTACCAAAACATGTATTATTGATAACGAAAATCGGCTTAAGATACGACGAAGAATTTTGACTTATTACATATACCAATATTGAAAATCGTCCATAACATATTTTTCTCATACAAAATTCTATTCGTGCTCTCGCTTCACATCAGTTCGGATATACACTCGCTCACAAAGTTTATAGAGGTTGCCGGCATTCGGATACCGCTGCAAACTTCGTGAGGAATTGTATTTCGGTTATGCGCGGATCTTTTTCACATTAAGCATAAAGATCATTACCTCATTTTAGACTTTAAAAAAACGTAAATTATGAAGGATTTGCATAACCAAGCTACTTCCCCTAATAAAGATGTATTTTAACAAATCATGGCGAAGTTGCGTGTCATTAAACCCTTTTTTTATATTTATTTACTTGGTTTATCATCGGTAAACCACCAGTGTTACCCTTAGAAAGCTAGGTAAATTTCTGAAAATAGAATTTTGTGTCGTATGCTTTTTAAAACCTTGAATATCTGTTTTATTTTGTTGAGGAAAGATGCTCAGAGTAGCAAATATGTAAGATCACAGGCCAGCCGCCAGTTTACTTGGCAGCTGGCCTGGATCTTATATGTTTGCATAAGAATGGAGTCGGTTCCAGACTTATAAGGGTTAATCCGTTATAGTGTTTTAATTGTATGGACGAGCACTGTGGCGAGTAGAGTGTATGAATATTGTGACAGGATGCAGTAATGAGGGTACATGTATAATCAAGAAGTTCCTGATACGCTCATTGTTTTAAACAGTGACAATACCATGCGATTGTCACAAGATTGTTCTTGGTGTTTCATAAAGAAATGTAAAATGATATATTTTCTCTTGATAATTTGCGCTTGTTCATTTGCTGTTAAAATGTATTGAAGTTTATTGAAGTGCCAAATTGTTGTCTAAAATATTAATAAAACATATTAATACCGTGTAAATGTGTATCTTTACTTATTCAAATAACCATATGTAACTGTAGCAAGTCTCACCAATAAAACATATTAACCGTAGTTTACAATTACAATAACCGAAACGAAAACGTCATCGACGTATTCTATAACATTCTTAACCAAAATGAACCAATATCATTAAGCCTATGTATGTTTATATTATTTTCAGTTGTATGATGGTACTTTCAATTTGAACAAGGCACAAAGAACAATGGGAAAAATAAAGAATATGTTAAGAGCCGACAATCTCTCAGTTGCATGATTTATTGCGAAGTTAATCCTTTACCAAACCTCAAATTTTAGACAGTCCTTAATTGAAAGAGTGTGCAGACGTCATTTTAAAATGTAATGAAATTGGAAAATGATCTTCTAATAGGTCAGAAAACATTATCGGAAAAGATCAAATGTTCGTTACGAGCAATTTCTCCCTTTCCCACAATGTTTTTCAGAGTCGTCTGCAAACAAGCGGTTAAATGTCGTTATTGTTTGGTAATGGGTTAAGGCAGTACCTGTTAAGTTATTCGACAGCTACTTAGACATTAATTCACTCACCAAGTTAGCAGAGGTGTCCGAAATGCATGTAAACACCTCTGTGAATTTCATGAACGATAAAATAAGAACCATTTCCCATGCTTTCAATTAACGATCTTATTCTAATAGATTCGTGGACCACAACTACCCTGATTCAACTCCACTCCCCTTCCACAATTCATAGGTCTGTCTGTTAATTGTTTCTTGCCTTTGGCGTTCAAACTCCGAGACGGACATCATGCCGCTGGGCTGGTGTTCCTTAGTTTCCCAGCTGATGAAGCATTGACGTTCTGCTTGTCGTTGAAGTCAACATGCCAAATGATTTATTGATATACACGTGACTCAGATCTTCTTTTATCATGGTGGATATTCTATAGATATGATTGAATGTAAAAGACGGTTTCTTAGGTAAAATGAAAAGGCAAACAAGGTTCGATGATGCCCATCGGCGTAGCTTCCTTTAGGCACTTTGGGCACGTGCCTACACTTTTATTTCAGGAAGCAAAAAAAACAATAACAAAGGATCAAAAACAGGAAGGGCTTTTGTTTCCTGCTTAAAATAAATATTTTGTGCTCTCAAATACATGCCAGAGCGCACCTGAACGATTTTAAACTGCATTTCTTTTCACGGGGGAGCATGTTCCCGGACCCCCTTAGAATGACGTGCCTTCACATTAATTTCAGTCAAGCTTCGCCCCTGATGCCATGTTCGCTAGCTAAAGCTTGATGCAAAAAAGGAAGCAAGCGATGTACACTATGAGCTGTATGCGTTATGTCATTATTGAGGTGTCTTTAAAGAAACAGACGGTAGATGCAAGCCTTAAAGATAATGTACAGTGGTGTTTAAGTAATATTGGCTCAAAAGACAAAGCCCTGTCAAATTGAAAGACAGAGTTTTACAAAATCAGCTTTGTCGATTTTTGATACTGACACGACGTAAAACTACATTGTACGAGTGTTTGTTGGCGTCGTATATCCAGGAGCAGATACAGTTGTGTTCAATAATGCGCTTTTGAGAGTGAGACATGTTATCTTAAACATGCGACTTGTCTTTTTTTACCACTTCCCTCATCAATTTGAAACGAAATTACTAATGAATTTCATTATCCTTCAACTGCTTTATAAAACCACTGTGACAAAAAGGTGAAATGCTCAATGTGAGCATTTCATCCTTTTATCGCACTGGTTTCTTAAGATTCCAGCGACAGCTTTCGAATTGGTTTCTAAATTCTCCTGCTACAGCTCCGTAGAAGTAAAATGCCACGGAGAATGGAGTTTAATCGACCCATTAATGCGTTTATTTTTCTCTTTTTGCAGTTCAGTCGAAGAGATTACTCGAGCAAATGGGTATACTGGATGAACCTGCACCACCCCCTCCACCTCCTAAACCAGCAGCCGAAAAGTAGGAGCCCTAGACGTCCCTAAAACTCGGCGATACATCTGGCTTTATCTGAACAAAACTCGATTAACCCTCTTTTCAAAACTATATTCGTATATCAGGTCCGAAAGATGTGGCAAACCTCAACAAAACTTCTGATCAACACGCATAAGTTCTTTCCAATTAGTATTAATCGGTTGTGTAAACCGTTATGCTCTATCGTAATTCAAAATTCAAATGGTAACCTTACTTGGATGACCCAAGCTGTAACTGTGTGTAGAATGAATTATCTACGTCTGGATCATTTGGACTAATGGTAACCCGCCATATTCGGAATTAAGCTGATACAATTGAGTTTAGTTTATAGTCAATGCTTTTCGGCGCACTACCAGGACAAGAGGTACAGAATCGTTGTGCCTTATATTGCTAGTAACAAATCATTTCTACTTTTCCCACAATGGTTATTACTTCAAAACACCCTAAATGTTTTGAGTCGCATGTTAGCCCACTAATGGTTTGAATGGTGACGAGAAACAAAATTCCAAATAGTGTATGGGCCAAGTGAAAGGTTTGCATGGCATACTAAAGATGTTTGTTCACATATGGGATATTTGGAAAGTCTAAGATAAAATACAGTACACTTTTTGTTATGTTGTATGATATAGATATAAGAATAGCTATTAAAAGCAGAATCAGTTTAGCACACATTAATAGATATAAGTGTATACAGTCTTTACAAGGTAAATCTCACAATTGTTGAAATGGTTTTGGATTTAAATACATTTCATTCGTTGTATAAAGACTCTTAATACTTGAATTCAAACTAAATTTGCCTTAAATGGTCATTCTCGAATTACACAACAGTAAAGCTGTTGTATTGTTTTAATTTTCTTTTAGTTTAGATATCCGAAAATGCCCTCGTGTTTGTGGATATACAGCTTTAGGTCTCGAAGATGAAATTACAAACACCACCTTTAGATAAGCAAAAAATGCATTATTGTTTTGGTTCGACACGAACTTGATACATAAATCTTAGATAGATTACACTTTTTGCAAATAAATTGTCTAAAAACATTGTTCATAATTCTTTGAATATGATGAATTGGTGCAGGTACAATAGATATACAACATCAGCACAATATCAGCATTTTCACTTGAATATACAGAGAAAAAGAATTCAATATTTAAAAACACAGTTTATCATTTATTTTTATTGTTAATACATAAGATCTATAAGTCCATAAGTCTATAAGATAAAATCACTTTTGCAATTTCTATAACAATGTTGATGTGGAATGCAGAAATAACACAGCCCTTTCAACACATATAGATCAAGGAAGCTCTCATGTCAGTTTTGTCGAATGTGTTTAATAACAAACATAAGTGCAAAGCAGCATGACATATTTAATTTCATGTGAAACTTGGGGAAAACATTGTAACAAAAACAGAAATTGCTCGTATAGAGCATTTTCACTTTTTGTTACAAGTGTTTCATGGAACAGTCTGGTACAATATTCAGGCGAGTAAATGTGATTATGAACGGAATAATGGATTAAATAAAGTGGATATATTCGCAAAAGACAAATCAATTGTGAAACTATCTTGAGGTACGTGTGGTATCCGTTTAACCGCATTATTTCGGACTAACATACACTCACAACGCTTGCAGAGGTCTCCGGAAGAATTTTCTTCAATCTTTGCTAGCTTTGTGAGCTGGGGTGCATCCTCAATATGTCTGTGAAGTAAGGAGTCAGTTCGCAGCTTTCTTCACGGACATATCCTCAATACTGATGGAGAATTCAATGGGAATTGCCTTTATATGTTTAAATCATTAGAGTAGCATGGTATTAAAGCGCTGAGGCACCGAAAGTTGACTTGTTCAAGCGCAATACCGTTTGATATGTCATGGAATCGTAAATATGAAGCACGCTTGTTAATGTGGGCGAGTTTTCAGAAAATGGAACACCATATAAAACAGTTTAGTTTTTCTTACATGTTTATTGCTTGGATTGAATACGGTTTAACGACACTTCAACACTATTACAATGTCGCGGTGGTAACTCCAGCTGTCCATTCTCATAGGAGTTACTTAGAAGGTATGAACACTATTTATATATTCTCAAAACTGTTGACATACATGATCAGCGACGGTGAATACATCGTGTCGAATATTAGCAGAGCTGAATATCGAGCATAGGGTCATTTTGGATCGGAACAGGCGGCAATCTTATTTATTGTAAAAGGACATAATTATGTCTCAATGTCAATGAGAGAAACTCGCATATGACATGGACAAAACCACTGTAATGCAGCGGAAGTTGCTGGTACTCGAATATGTTATAGAAAACGTCGTTAAAGCAACGTTAAAACATCTAACTCTCTTTCCACTCCAGATTATCCCAGCCACGCATCGCATCGGAAGCATTTAGAATGATAGAGATGTATCAATAGCTTGTTGATCATATATTGACAAGTGCAATTTCCGATGACGTATGCGTGAGGGATTTGCCAAAATAAAATGATTAATTACTCGTAATTTGAAACGATTGGGGATTCCCAATACTCGTGATGTTAGAACTTTGGGGATTTCCAATTTCTTTTTGCTTTTTGCGCTGTTAAAAGGGAAACTAAAACTAGTCATGCGTCGAAAAATACAACATTGCGATTAGTACTTTAAAATTAGAAACCAGAATGAATTAATCATTCCGCAGAAAAAATGTTCAAATTTTCAATTAACAAAAGACTTTTCGGTTTTTTCCTTTTCTAATTTTTATTTTTGCTTACCTCACGGGAACCTTATTCGATTAATTTCGTACTTAAAACAATGTCAATCTATGATGCTTGTGCAGCAGGAATCTCTCCATAAAATCAATGTGACAAAAGGATATATTTTTACAGTTTTACATACCCAATCCCCAAACCCATAAAGAAAATACATTTCATTATACGAATTCTTTTTGTCTGCTGCTTCTATCAAATTCCATCGGTTGCAAATTTCCATTTGCTGGAGAAACTTTATGATCCTAGGAGATGAAAGCATGAAATGCTTCTTATGATCTGTTCATCATTTTGTCATAATGTTATCTTTCCAAAGTCATACAGAGAATGCCCGTTTTTAAGGATGTATTGGTGTCTAGTGATGCCCTTAGTTTGGATCAGTAACATATTCCCACGTTGTTCGATAATTGGTAATCAAAGAACGTCCGCACATCAATCTTGACTATACTATTGCACCACCGCCACGCTCTAATAAAATAATTGCCATCAGTATTGTTCATACGCCATGAGAAATATTTGTCTTACATGATATATATGTAGGATAATGTACTAGTACTATGTACAAATCGTTAAATGAAAATCTGTTCTGTTCTGTTGTCAAGATGGGTGGGGGAATATGCCAGAGAAGTGTCATTATGGGTTATTCCCCGTCGCCATACGACGCAAGAGGATGATTGCATTTGACAATCATAAGGGGCTTATAACACATTACCAGATAACGCCACGTGTTTTGCGTCTTGTAGCAGACGGCTTTGAAAAAGCAGTGTGGCAAAAGGAGAAATTGCTTGGCACAAGCATTTTCTCCTTTTGCCACAATGCCTTTTCAATCTTTTCACATATCAAGACAACAGAACTGAAAGGTTTTTCACATATTTACAAAGCTTTTCTAAAGTCGTCTACGTAAAGTAAAAACATGTCGTCTGCTGGTGGTAAAGAGATCACTTCAAATGCCACCTTTATTCAGAACAGCACAACAGTCCATTTTCTGTTAGGAAAAAAAAGTCCTGAGTCACGAGTCACTCCGAATGTCTAGTCCGAGAAGTAGTTTCGGGAACATCGATCGCACTTGCCTCCGCCTACGCCTTGAATCACCGATTGGTCGATAGTTGTGGATTAAGATCACGTGGTCAGCCCGGACGCCGCCATTGGTTGGTGTGGTTTCGACCGCGCCCAACTCGTTGTTAAGCTGGGAAATGATGAAGGCAGAGCTGGTACTTACTGCAAAAAGATGATATGATGTTTTGTATTGTTTTTTTTAACTAAAATCAAGTCAACATTGTTTCTATTTGTATTGTAACATTTGGGGTCTTTTCCTTTCAAATGATTGATGTTACTTTTTTTTTCTTTAATTCCTCCATAGTAAATAAAGACAGAGTATATAAGGGACATCATAAGAAAATGACAATAAACAATGTACAAAATGATTATATTCAGATTTCACTAAAACGTGGCAAATGAAGGTGTTTAATGTAACAGCAACAATGAAAGACTACAATGCTTCTCTTTTGAATTGCAGTGCACGATTCATCATAGATTTTAAGTTTTGAACCCCATCCACTATGTCACGGAGGCCCATGATGAAATTATGAATCAGTGAATTATGAATAAGGAAAATATTGATAGTATCCTAAATGAAAGTACAATATTGGAATGTGACTCGTCATCGGAAGCGTCTCGGAGAGACGATTCCAATGATGTGTTACGATGCGTTACGATGCAAAATTGCTTTGCCTATTATTGAAATTAGAGGGAATGATGTTTTGAACTTGTAGTAGAATATTTAGTAGAAAGGTAGCCAGGACGGTGCTCTACCAAACAAGTGATCAGACAACTTTTCTTGTCCCCATATAATATATACCCCACCTTAACATTTAGCCACTTTGTTGAAGACGACTCTGGAAAACAATGTTTTCTGCCCTTTCATAAGATCATTTTTCAATTTCATCAGATTTTGGAATGTCGTCTGCAAACCTTTTGGATTTGGGACAGTCGAAAATTTGGTGTTTGGTAAAAGGTAAAGGCCAGTCATACCTGGCGTTTATCGCTACCACATTTAAAAGGAATTTGTTACAGTCTGATAATTTAATACTTTTGAAGTAAAATGTCTTCCAGGACAAACTAGACATTACATATCTATAGAATTACTTACAGTCTAACTTGTGTTAAGCAGCCACCCTTTCAAGCAGTCAACCTGCCTTAAACAGCCACTACAGAAAGTTCTATTGTTAGATTTACAGTGTACATCAATTTGTGTTAAGCAGCCAACCTGTCTTAAACAGTCAATTTATTCTGTCCCATAGGCTGGCCTCTTAACACAAGTTTGACTGTATATGCCAATTATCGATACAGTTTTCAACGCTTTCTTAATCACGTGGTTGAGAAAAAGCACATTTATGTTGCAGATAGAGTAAACCGTTTAAACAGTTTATTTAGTAAACAATGACCTATAGTTATATAACCCATATGCCAACTGCGGTTTTTAAGATACCATCGTCATGTGGGTCTAACAAACGTTCGACTGTGCATATATTTATCGTTTTTCTGTCATGAAAAATCATTATAACGGGTAAATATATGACACAAAAGCACTAAAAAATATGAAAGCTCGTTTTACTTTTTTAAAATAAACACCCGGATTTTAAATTGAAGAAACGTAACATTCCAACCATTTTAACGCTTTTTTTTTAAGATACAATCTATCCTTTTAAAGTAAACAAGAGAGACAAGGTACACACAGTGTGATGCTATCTAGAGCTATCAACACAAGGATGGTACTCCACTGATCAGCTGGTTTGAATTTGCATACAACAAACCATATTATCATGATAACTGTACTATCATGAAGTTGAAGAAGTGGGAAGAGGGAGACGAGGAACGAAAAGACAGACGGATGGTATTATCCCATCTGTTGATTAAACTTGTATAACATATATTTATGACTTGAAACTTTATACGTTTACGCCAATGAATTTTTTTTTCTGTATTTCCTTGAAGAACCCGATCAAATTGTGCTGTCTGATCAGGGCATTAAGCATATGTGTAATGTTTAGTACATAGTTTAAACGTTCAGACAATAGGTCGGTATCGAATACATGTTTACGAAATTTAGCTAATCGGCCCTATAATGTTGGTAACCATTAGAACCGTCTCAGAGAGACGTTCCTGATCAATACCAACAATAAAGGATAACATATTAAATGAGGCACCTCAGCTAGATCCGTTGGTACATACAACAATATTATATTTGATAGCTACTTACTATAACACAGGATCAGTAACACTGCCATGCTGAGATGGAGAGCGCTTCTTTGAAATCGAGCCATTTTGCAAGGAGTTTACAAAGCCGCCTATCTCAAGTAATCCCTATCCAGGTACTGTAGATTTCCTTCTTTTTAACAACTAAATGTACAGACCGAATGACTATGCATATGGCTTTTCTGGGTTTATATAGGAATAAGACGACAATGATTCACTGATGGCTGATCGAAATTGCGTAGGCAGGCCCATATCCTGGTCGTAGGAGTTTAAACGTTGTTATGAATGTTTGTTTTTTTAATTTGAAAACAGATTTCTAAAACAAAACACAATCCTATATTTGATTTGGGGTAAAATATGCATTCTTCTTCCTGCACAGTGTTTGATAAGAGATCCTTCTGATCACTACATAAAAAGTAAAGAAGAAAAGTCCGGGAACATTTTACTCGCCCACGAATAGACCGCCACTGGCGTTCAAATCGTTGCCGTGCAATCCTCGCAGTTTTTCGGATGAAGAACCGTCCAAAAAGTGTTCAGACACATCCAATTCCATTTTGAACACCTTTGCAATCATCGTTAACGGTTAAACTTTGCAATGCTGTTAGGCAATTGCTTGTTTCGTATCTTAAAGATTAAGACAGAATAACAACACAACAACATACGATGCTCCGGATCTGAATCTATTGTTTTCAATCTAAAAACGTTTTCAATCATACCGGCTTGAGAGTATCCACCATGCAGTCAATTCTGTCGAAATACACAAAATGCGGAAAATGAAAGGTCGCAGCAATCAATGGGAGTTTTTAAAAGTTTTTTTTAAAGCCACTTTGGCATGTCCTGTTTCATAAATAAAGTGTGATTGCACCCGAACACCAAGATAAGAATATAATGGAGTACCCGACGAAAACGTAACGATAAGCAATATTAATTCTATCTAAGGCCAGAAAGTGAGAAGAGGCGATACACAATATCCTTTACACGATGTTTTCTTTACGTTTCTTTTAAAGGGACTATCTCAAAGATTTGTTCTGTAACTAACACGTGTTCGAAAGGCGACTTGAATTATCCTCATCAAAAACTTTCATATTCATTTTCTGTATTTCAAAGATGCCGAAAAGATCGTTTTTCATTAAATAACGAGTGAAACGAGTTTTAGCGTCTTTCGGTGCTTCGATGGAAAATTAAATCTATAAATAGTCTTTCGATTGCTGAAAGACACATGGCAAGTGATAGCCTGGGGTCTTGCGTACTGTGTCACTAAGCGACTTAAGGAATTTTTTTTGCATAAGTCATAACTGATACACATGGATAGTATCTTCAATAAAAGTACAATATTGTAATGTTAGTCGTCATAGGAAGCGTCTCGGAGAGACGATTCATTCCAATGATGTGTTACTTTGCATTATTTCTTCGCCCAATTCTGAAATAAAAGGAATTGTTGTTTTAGACTTACGCAAATCTTAAGCGTAAACTTTTTAGTATAACGGTAACCTTGCCCATGCGTATACCCCTCTCATTGCCCAGGACCCCAGACTAGGCAAGTATCACAAGGTTTGGGAGCTATTATTGACCCAATTAAATTCTGGTCCAAAGATGTTCTGAAACCGTTTAGCTGCTGAAAATAAAGGATCAGTGTTTACGAAATAAACCGTTTAAACAGTTTGTTAACTCTGCAGGATACATAGGCCATAGTTTTACCAAACAATTTTTAACGGGGTAGAGAAGCTCAAAACTTTAGTTATTTCACGTTAAGCTGTATACACCTGTCATGTAAATTGATCAAAAAAAGACAACTCATTGTAAATGGATTAAAATCTCAATCTTCCAGATAGGCCTTTAGATAATATCTATGAATAATGCACATCCTGTAGATGTCGTGCCTATTTAATCTTTGTTTGACAAAGTATTCGTTTCTCTCTGTGCAGCTGTTATTATAATAGGGTTGAAGTTTTATTGATCGTCGAAATGACAAAAGCTTTCATTTTCCCGTGTAGATCCTGATAGCGAATTTACTCATAGGAGTGTTTTCAACATGGTGGGGGTGGGGGTGGGGGACACTTCAGATAAGGACCGGTCTAAAAATAAATGTTCCCAAACTTTTTCATGACTATTCATGCATTTACAAATTTAATAACATTATAAGAATTAAAAGAAAGCGTATGAAAATGTGTATCTTTAATAAAAAAAAAAAAGAAAAAGAAAAACGGATATACCGTGTCTCGATCTCACGCGGAAATCAAATGTATTCATCTAAACCAAAAGTAACAGCGACCAGGCTGTCACAGCCACAGATGCAACTAATACAGTCAAAAAAATTAATTATTCTTTAAGCTTTAGCTAATGATTGAAAACAAAATCCAGTTTGACTCCTTAGAACATTGTTTTTGTCAATCAAAACCTCCTGGGTATTTTTGTCAGCCGAGTTTTCATTGGATAAACCCGAAGTGTTCAGATTGTTATTTGCGATGATGAAGTCAAAAAGATTTTGATTATTGTTCGTAACAAAAGCCGAATTGGTATTAGATAAAGCACAAAAATACACATTATACACATTTATCTTTATTCTGCTGCTAAATTTCGTTTCTTTCATTTTTCTTTTCAAATATCTTCATTTGCCATTGTGAATATTGAGGGGCCAAAGTATAATCTGCCCCCCCCCCCCCCAGCCTGGATATTTGGGGCTCCTACGCCTATGTTACTCAACCCTTTATTTTACTACACCTTTTTGAGTGAATGAATGACACTGTTCCGGATATAAAGCGTTTTCTTAATACACCTTCCAATCAGGTAAAATGTACTTTCAAACGCGTTATTTCAGAACATAGATATTATAATCCGATAGAATTTTAGATTGCGATTTTGAATTTCCGGCCGTTATAATATAATCATTTGGATCTGAATCCTTGTTAATATATATAAGTTATAAGTTATTATATATCGGGCCTATTGACTATGCATATGTCGGTTTGCTAAGAATCGAAGAAGTATAGTTGTGAACAATTTAATGATTTGTCAGTTTAAGTATAGCTGTTAAAAGATCACCAGTACCTAGGCAAGTCATCTGAACAGTTTTGATAAAAGGCACCTCGCACGAATCGAGCAGCGCGGGTTAGGATCGAGCCCGGAATGTTCGTCTTACATTCCGCTATCCTAAACTAACAAAACCCTGTTTTACAAAGGTATACATAATAGACCTTGAGCCAGAAAAGGCCCTGCTCCCCCCAAGGGAGAATTTTGAAGGTTATGTTTTTCTTGACCCTCTAGCTATGGGGCATAAGCAGACGAAAGATTGCAAAGTTCCGTTGGGGCTTTACGGAGTTATGGGACTTTGAAAATGGGCTTATTAGCAATATATAGCCTAAATGAGAAAATCTTTAAAAAAATCTTCTCCTTTTATCCATAAGTTCTAGGGCTTTGATATTTGATATGTAATATCGTCTACTAGACCTCTACCAAGTTTGTCCATATTGTGATCGCTGGGCTAAAAATGGCCCCGCCCTAGGGGCTTATCAGTTTTATATTACCTTAATAATGTAGAAAAAGGTTTAAAAATCTTCGTTCTCTAAGGATCCATTTGACCTAGAGTTTTGATTTTTGGTATGTAGCATTATCTATTAGTCATCTTCAAATTTTGATAAGATGATGACCTTTGGGCCTTAAATGGCCCCGCCCTAGGGGCTTATCAATTTAAGGTTGCCTTATATAGGAAAATATTTAAAGATCTTCTTTTCTGGAGTCATAAGGCCTTATGCTTTGATATTTGGTATGCAGCATCACATTAAGGTCTTCTGCCATATCTGTTCAAATCATGACCCTCGAATTTAAAATGGCCCCGCCCTAGGGGCTTATCAGTTTTGCATAGCCTTATATAAAAAAGTCTTTACAATGTTCTGGAGCCATATTGCCTAGAGCTTTGATGTTTGGTATGTAGCATCATCTAATGTTCCTCTACAAAGTCTTTTATTCAAATCATGACCACTGGGTCTTCAGTTGTCACGCCCTACGGGCTTATCAGTTATACGTAGCAGTATATAAGAAACTTTTCAATGATATTCTTCTCCGGAGCCACCAGGCCTAGAGCTTTGATATTCGGTATGTAGCATCATCTACTGGTCCTCCACCAAGTTCGTTTTAATCATGATCCCCTGGGCCTATAATGTTTATGTCCTATGGGCTTATCAGTAATACACAGTAGTATGTAAGAAAATATTTGATAATCTTCTCTGGAGCCATATTGCCTAGAGCTTTAATGTTTGGTGTGTAGCATCATCTATTGGTCCTCTACAAAATTTATTTAAATCATGACCCCCTGGTCTAACATGGCTCCGCCCTAGCTGCATATAACAGTTTGACATAGCATTATATAAGAAAATATTAAAAAATCATCGTCTCTCTTGTTGTTCTCTATCAACATTGATCAAATTATGACACCTGGGCATAAAATGGCTCCCCACCCCACCCCAGGGACATATCAATTTAACGTAAATGTATATAAGAAAATCTTTAGAAGTCTTCTCCTATGCAGCCAATTAACCTTGATTTTATATTAAGTATAGTGTTGCATGCTTTTATGGTCTTCCACTAAGTTTGTTCAAAA